>JARFXV010002270.1:275000-318511 GCA_031761425.1 Cosmopolites sordidus
CATTGGAGAAAAATAATAACTCTATTAAATTTCATCTCCTATGGTGTAACAAAAGTATTCGTGCTTTTGAGGTACTTAGTTATTCATAGTTAAAAAAAAAGTATGCCTGGAGGTTATTCCTCGAAATGCAGGCGTTGTTTCCGATGACTTAAATCCATCTTTGAATGTCGGCATCAAGAGACCGTGGATAGCCTGATCTTCCCCTAGCTTCAAGACCTATGACTCCCTTTCGGAACTTTTTAAACCAGAGCTGAGTAATACGGATTGAAAGAGCACCTTGAATCTTCTTTACAAATCTCACAAGCGAGGTGAGTCGCTTTGATATATATATATATATATATATATATATATATATATATATATATATATATATATATATATATATATATATATATATATATATATATATGCATTATCTTCCAGTCCTTAATCCCCTTCTCCATCAGATCCTCCATGACAGCCTCTCTCCATCGCTTTCTTGGTAGGATGGCCAAGGAAACGATGGCAAGAAATTGCCTTCTTTCACTTTTATATATATATATATATATATATATATATATATATATATATATATATATATATATATATATATATTTATATATATATATATATATATATATATATATATATATATATATATATATATATATATATATATATATATATATATATATATATATATATATATATATATAAATATATAGCATTTATACAGCGTATACTACCTGTGTGTTTATATATATATATATATATATATATATATATATATATATATATATATATATATATATATATATATATATATATATATGCATTATCTTCCAGTCCTTAATCCCCTTCTCCATCAGATCCTCCATGACAGCCTCTCTCCATCGCTTTCTTGGTAGGAAGGCCAAGGAAACGATGGCAAGAAATTGCCTTCTTTCACTTTATGGTCTTCCCCATACAATCTTCTTCACCACTTTACTTTCTCCTATTCTCTCTATGTGGTCAAGCCACTGCAGTCTTCTCCATTTTACTATCGTGTTAATCCTTGGATTCTTGAAAATATCATATTTCCTCATTTGCTCTCATATACCAGACATTGACCTTTTTTCCTTCAGTTATTTTTCTGATTATTCTGTTCCCATCTTAACAGTTTTTCTTCTTCTTCCTTGTTTAATAGCCCTGTCTCACATCCGTATAATGCAGTTGGTCACAATACTGTTCAGTTGAATGTGATTGAATCACTGTTGCGATTGGGAGTATTTTTAGTATATTTACTTATGGACTGCTTCAAGTTGCCATTACAATTTGTCGGCAATCCCGAATCACTGTCTTAAACGACTTCTTAAAGTCGACTGCTCCTCTTCGTTTTTTTTTTGGTTATGTTGCCCTTCTTTCCGTACAGTGTCATGCACCGATGCAAGGTTGCCATCTTTACTTTTATTTCAGATATATACAACATTGAATAAACTATAAATATACAAATACAAATCTTAACAACTATCTTATACAATCTTAATTTGGTATTTCTGAATTTAAATTTCAATCTTATTAGATGGTTCAAGCCACATTCTGCAGATCTGTTAGATGCATATCCTGCACATATGTTAGCTTTGATCAATCTTAGGTCTACCTCCTCCTCTTCTTCACACTTATTTGTTTTCCTTACGCCTAAGTAGACAAATTCTTTCACGGTTTCAAAAGTCATTCTTTCTAGTTTCTACTTCCACTTTCGAGACATGTTGCCGACATCATGTTGCATTGTCCGTAATGTCTATAGTGGATTCCATTGCCTTAGGCCTGCCTTGATCAGAAAAATCTTCTATCGTTCCTCCTTTTACACCTACATTGGCTGTTGTTATCTCCACTGACATATCATTAATCTCACTATTTTAGAAGGTACTTTAAATTATTCCATAGTTTTTATCATTCTAGATCTCTCTACTGAATTATAGGCCTTACTAAAATCTATAAACAGTACCATCGCTGGAACTTTATATTCGTAACACGTTGTTCGTGCTCCTTTCATAACAAAACCTTGTTGATTTTTCCTCTGCCCTTCCTAAGACCTGACTGGCATTCCCCTATCTAAGAATCAATTATTCCTTCTAATCTCTATTTGATTAATATCGCTACTATTTTATAACAACTAACCAACAAAGAAATACCTTTATAATTATTACAATCTGTTTGGTCTCCATTTTTAAGATAGGTATAATGGTGGCATTGTCCCAACTTGCAGGCATACTTTCTTCTCTCCATATTGTAATGATTAGTTCTCTCCATATTGTAATGAACAGTTTTTGTTTTAACTCATCTCCTGCAAATTTTATGTTTTCTGCCGCTATTCCATTCCTCCCTGAACTCTTACATGCTTTCAGTACTACCCTCTCTACTCAGTCGCCTTGATGCCTTGGTTAAAATAATATCTTAAAATTGCCTTTAATTTCGCGGCTTATTCCACTTGCTTTAAAATTTGTATTAAAAACCGTCAGTTGAATATTTCACAGTGGAATCACTTTAATACTAAAGAACGAATATTTATTTGTCGAAGTTACTATCGGATGAAACATCTAATCCTGGGTTAGATGGGTGATGTTTCTGAAAATAATTGGCGTACACCCGTATTTCATCCAAAATTTCAATTCTGCTAACGAAGCTGCTCTCATTATCCAGATTTCGAAACAATTTTCGACAACAGTCAATACAGCGTTGTTGAAATTATTTTTTACATCATATTACGAAGAGTTTGAGGACGCTATATTGCTGATATTCTCAAAAAATAATATCCGAGTTCTTATTGATTGAGTAATTTTAATAACTTTGCTTGTCGTTTTAGTAGACACATATGATTAAGCCGGTTTTAATAAGCACTTCTAAAATTTGAATTGTCTTCATTCATAACTTCATTAATAAATATTAGTAAAAATATTTAAATTTCAAAACTACTAATATTTCTACTAAAATCATTGAGATATATATGGTGATTTTGTAGTGCATCCTAACTTTAAATTCAAATAAAACAACAACCAAATTAGATACCTTAAAACTATTTATTTTATGTCAAATATCATTCAGTGCCATTAATGTTTGAAAACAATTTCGGACAAATCTCTGCCGCGGCTACTTCTGGTAAAGCGCATTCCGTCAATTCAATTTCCGATCACTTCTTCAAGCAACTAGGGTCTTATGTCCGGAATTGTCCAAGTTTTGTTGGCTTTCAAGGCCTCAATATTTGCTGGTTTATCGCCAAAGACCGAAGATTTAACATAACGACCCAAAAAAAAACAGAAGGCGTTAAATGACATGACCTTGGTGCCAAATTTTGAGATCCGTTCTTTGAAATAATTTTCTCACCGAATTCTTCCCTCGATAAATCGATTGTTGCGCTGGCTGTATGACATGTGGAGCCATTCTGTTGTTATCACATCTCTTCCAGATTAATACGATTCAAATTTGGAATTGAATAATCTACGTAGTCGAATAAAAAAGCACAACTTCCTGCGAATGGGAACGAATTGATAAATTTGGATCTTTATCAAAAATGCCAGCTACAGAGGCGATATTTTCTTCGGAATGCACAGTTTTTCTGTAGTTTTTGTTTTAATACCGAGCAATGTAAAATGTGTTCGGAGTTTATCGATAATTTGGCGAATACATCGCTCGGTTCAGCGATTATGTGCAATATAAAAAGCTATAAGTTCTATAAGTTTAACGCACAGAACACTAATTTTGATAATAAATGTGGATAATTTGCAAGCGTTGCTCTAATGTTAAACGTTCCATGATGCTTTACTACACTATTGAGGCACACATTTACAGACTTACCCGCAAACACACAGTTCGTTTTACAGCGATCCTTATCGGAGGTTAGGGCACATTCAAAAATCACCTTTTACATATATAATTATATAACAATAAGTGGATGGACAATACACATAATAAGATGCACATGAACATCACAATCAGCTAAATTATTTCGGGTAACTCAGAGGGGAATGGAGATATGTATGCTTGGCATTATATGACGGAACAGAAAGCCCTGCACATGAATCAAAAAATTGTATCTGGAATTGTAAAGATGACAGATGGACCAAAGCAATCCGGGGATAAATACCGCTTAATCACAAAGGTCCACAAATAAAACCGAAAACACGATGAATTGATGATATCATTAAGTAAATTGGAATATGGAAGAATGGCAGAGGAAAGCTCAAGAGCGCGCGAGTTGGAAGCATGCTGAAGAGGCCGTCATCCTGCAGTGGGGAGACTACGGATTGATGATGATGATATTTTGTTAAATACCCTGTTTCCATATTTATTGCACAGTTATATAAATGAAAAAGAGATGAAGTTGATGCAATGAACTGGAAACCAATATAAAATGTTCATATCTGTTCGCCCTATTTAAAATAATATTTTGTTACAATAGTACATATATGTTCTAACAAGCCTATAATTCATTTTAGTTAAATAACTACATAGCTCATAATTTAACTTCATATAGAATTTTCAATTGTTGGAATATGTATTAAAATACTGTATTAAGATATGTAAAAACATGCTGGAAGTTTCAAACATATATATATATATATATATATATATATATATATATATATATATATATATATATATATATATATATATATATATATTTTTTTTTTTTTTTTTTTTATTTTAAGATAAACGCTGTATATATCCCTTTCGTTATATACATTTTTTCTATTTTAAACTAGCCATTTCTTCAAATCTTGTTGTTGTCCATCCTTTGCTATCTCTGTCTTGTTTCTGTTAGTTTAACATAGTTTGTATTTAAAAAAGGTACTGTGTGTCAAAACAATTATTATACATACATATTTTAAATATAGTGGAAATTTTAGATATTAATCTTTGCTTATTTATTTAAAATAAATGTCCATCAAGTATCGGCTACCTCACTTAAATATATTATTGAAGCTTCAACAAGCAGTTTAGCCTTATATTATTTTAAACTGCAGTTAAAAAGTAAGATCTGCACACAAAATATCTGTTTAAGCAAGTGTTACCAATCAGATGTTTATCTAAAATACATGTGTATGAAAACTACCAACAGGACAGAGTCAGCAAAGAAAGGACAACAACAAGGTTTGAAGAACTGGCTACTCGAAAATATATAGTTCAGTTCATTCATATTGGCCTTTGTGAATAAATGTGTTATTTTGATAAAATAATGACCCTTTTCAAATTCTTCTATTGGAACCTTTGCTGTGAAGTACTAAACTCGAAGAGATTTATCACGAAACACCAAAATAGCTCGATGTGCTTTTCGCTAACCATCATCAGAAGTCTTCTATTTAAATGACAACCGTACGGAATAAACCGCGTAAAATCATGAGCCGTGAAGTTATCTAAGCGTTACATTAATAATTGAAAAAGTTAACTGCATGGAATAGATCATTTATCTCGCTTCATGGTTTTCTTACATTTTTTTTATTTGAATGTTTTCATGTGCATCCAAAACCCTTATTATTAATAATTTTAGCAAGTCTTAAATAACAAATACCTATATTATGTCTATCTATATTATGTCACATTCGAGTGTATGGTGGGCAACATTTCTGCCATGTCTAATGTGGGCAATGTGTTCTTTATGTCTGGTTAATATGGATCTTTTAGTTTGCCCAATATACATTCTATCGCAATCTTAGTAACAAATTTAATAAATCACCGACTTTTCATATTGATCTGCTTTATTCTTTAGATTAACCTGGATTTCTCTTTATTATTTGATTTGTAAACTACATTAACGTCCATTTTTTTTCAAAATCTTGTTGAGCCCTGATGTTAATTGGACATCAAACGGTATTACCATGAATGCAAGAAACAGTTTCTATCAATAAATGTATTGCAAATGTGCTCTATCGGTATTCATTTCCTAAATGAACCCCTCTTGAATAATTACTAGACCATAGCATGATTTTTGATTATTCTAAAATTGTTCTAAAACATTCACACAAAAAACATGACTACTTCGAACAGCTGTTAAAATATAGTTGAATTGACGTAACAAAATGAAACTTCACGTGTTTTATTGTGTTTTTCCTGTTATACGGCTATCTTGGTGTCAGGCCAGAAACCTTTCAATTGGCCTACGTAGATTACGTTTTCTTGGACTACTGCCAATATTTTTTCATTTGACTGGTCAAACCACCCTATTTCAGTGCACAACTTTGCCAGAAAATACATCAATGATTCCTTGGCCTCTAATAAGAGAATAATCTTATTAAAATAGTGGTTTCAATTTTAAAAATGTTGTAATAGTGAGTCATTTTAATTGTCATTTTCGTTCAGAGACCGAAAATAATCAAAAGGAGCGTAGTCGTCTGCGATGGCACATTTCTTCAACTGTAGACGGTACAATCGCTTCAAATGTATTTTTTAGAACATCTGAGTAATGTTCATCGATGATAATGATATCGAAGTTTAGTAAAAATATCAAGATTATTGCTTATAGTTGTCTTAGGATTGCCATCATTGTTATCATTTATAATTCTCAGTCATTGTTGAATTAGTATATATAGCCTAAAGGTTATATGTATGTCATACATTTCCATACAGTGTATTCAGTATATTATACTTTTTTGAGAGCTTTTCATTAGTGGCAACTAAAAGTTAGGTCTTTTATTCATCGCGGTTTTCCAAAGAAACTGATGAAATAATCGTTATAGTTCACAAATAATTGTTATGAACCGGTTCAACAGTTATGATACGAGATCGAAAATATAATATAAAAACTTTGTGTTATCTTCGATACAACAGTATGGTCTCTATCAGGAACTTTTACCTTGTCGTTGGTGAAAGGACTGCGTCATTTTCAGTACCCATAAAGTGATGCCGATAGTACCGTGGTACTGGTACCGTATACTGGTATATAGGTAAGGTTTCTCTCGAAGACGTGAGACAAAACCAAGAAAGGCCAGCAGCGTTTGTTCCAGAAGAGGCGATTATAAACAGCGATGGTTTTTCAGGTCAGAAACGGCTGAACAGTATACTCTCCATATATAATAAATATGACGGCAGTAAAACCGAGGGAGTAGGGCAAAATAACCGGAATCCCAACCAATTATCTCATCCTCTTCGTGCAGTGTGAGCAAGGTATAAGAGTGCATGAAAAATCAAGAAATGATTGCAGGAAATTGAGTAAAAATTGTCAAATGGGGCTCTAGGAAATCAAAAGAGCAGGAAAACAATGCACATCAATTGACGAAGTAAAGTGTACTACTACGGAATTTAGAGTAGATCATATGGGTATGAATGGTTTTTAGCGAAGAGATGCCCAGGATTACCAATACTGCAGTTCAAGCTTTTGTCACGTAAAGTAGAGTGTCTCAAGATGGAATTGTATAGGATGAAACAAAAAATGATCCAGGAATACGCTTCAATAATTGAATCTGAGGAAAACGGAGTATTTAATGTGATATAACAAAAGCAATAGAAGGCGGAAAAACAAAGCTAACTGTCACCAAGAAAAGCGAGTTCGAAGTTAGGCTGGGTAATTATTACTATGGTTCTAAAAACGATCGAAGAGAAAGACTTTTTTATCATAGCAACTGCAAAATGAATTTGTTGTAAATATTTTCTTCATGAAGAAACCCAGTTAAAAAGGGGCATGGATGTTACAAAACGAAGAAACAGAATACAAAATCGATTATATCATCTCGTGAAAAAATGCTTTTAAGAATGATTTAGTTTCAAACCGACTAGACAAACCGACCGAACAGAAAAAGGGCTCAATATAAAATAAGAACCAGATCCGACGATATTAAAAAAGTCCCGAAAATATAACATTAAAGAACAAGGAAAAGTAGGAACATTGATGATACAGCTTCTAAATATTGAAATGAAAGGAGTAATGAAAAGCAAACAGAAAGAAGGTAAAATAAGTGACAACATAAAAAATTATGGAGCCAACATAAAAGCTCAAAAAGAACTTGACCAGAAAGAGATCTATTGAATGTGTTGAATTGAGTAAAACAATAAATAAAAAGATTAAAGATAATTTGAGGAGCTACAACTTCTAAGGAGGCAGAGAGAGTTATCGATGAAAAAGGAGGTAATTAGTATCCAGACCAACATTAGGAAAAACTAACATAACAAAATTTCTATGAAAATCAAAAACCGAGAGGAGAAAGGGAGTAAAATATCAGACATTGATACATGTGAAAACATGTCATGTGAAATGTGTGATACAAGCTCTAAAAGGACTTAAAAAACAAAGAAGTCCAGACGAAATTCTAGCAGAAATGTTAAGAGAACATAAAAAGTCATACTGCAGATTTGTTAAATTAATTTATTGCCTTAGGACTTAGATCTTTAGAGACCTCTATAATGACCACTGAAGTCGCTAGAATGAAGTTATCATTATATTATTATTCAAAAAAACAGACAGATGTAACATCATAAACTACCGACCTTGTTATATTCTTATTATTCCAAGTTATATAATGTGTTTATGAGGATAATCACTAAGAACACTAACAGGATACCTAACCTTTCAGCCAAGCAGGCTGGATTTCGAAAAGGATATAGTACATCGTACCACCTTCTTACCATAAAAACTTTCTTTGCCTTCATTGATTATTTTAAAGCATTGGATAGTGTAAAATTACTGGAAGCAGAAAATACCGTAAACTCTGCAGAATAGGCTCCCATTATAGGCAGCACATACAACATATACAGCGCATAGAGCGCATACAGCTCACTCAGCGCATACACCTCATTCAGCGCATACAGCGCTTACAGCGCATATCATATAGACAGTGGATCTATGAAAATGCAATAATTACAATATACCTTATTAAGTGTCAAAAACCACACATATAAAAATAGGGTTCGACAGAAACATATTATATCGCCGAAACTATTCTCGTTAGCCATGGAAAATGTGTTTGGTTTGTTAGATTGGATATATCATGGAATCAATATCAAGTTATGACCAAACAGCTGGCTGAAGCCTAGGGTAGTACTGCTCAGATAGGTTGAAGCATCAGGTAATAAGAAATAAAATTATAATCGATTGCACGAATGAGAAGGTGGACGAGTACATACAACTAGAACAAATTTAAAAGTCAAAGAAGAAAATCAAACAGCTGAAATAACCAGAAGAATGCGATTAGCATTGGCAGTATTTGGTAACCTGAAGTAGATAGAATGCAGCTACATGGAAATTATCCCAAAAAAACAGGCGACCATATGCTTCAAAGCGCTTCTTGCGAGAACAACTTTTGTTCGGTTTGGCTCATTTTGAAAGACCCATACAGTCGACTGCTGTTTACTGTATGGGTCTTTCATAGGCTAATACGCATAGACCCAAGATTCGTCCGAATTAACGGTATATCTATACTGCAAACATCCTGTACTAGATTTCTCGGTGTTCATCTCGCTAACGGACTTTGCTGGGATGAACACATAGTTATACAAGAAATTAGCCGTTGTTTCATATGCTGTTTATAGGTTGAAACGGGTTGGTATCACGGATATTGTGCATTCATATTACTATGCATTTTACAGTCGCTCTAGGTATGGTTTGATATTTTAGAGTGGGTCGCCTCATCTGAGGCGTGTTTTCAAAATACAAAAAAAGATAATTCGAATAATGTAGGATGTCACCTCTAGCAACATGTCGACCAATTTTTAAACAATGCAGGATTTTGACCCAACCATAACTATATATTTTGGACGTTATCATCTTTGTTAGACGAAATGTTGTAGCATACGTAAAAAATAGTGATTTTCATCACTATGACACACGAGGCCCTGATGAACTTCTTTTACCAATACATTCATGTAAGATAGTTGAACATAATGTTTACTACAAGGGTGTGAAGGTGAATAATAAGTTTCCACAACGATTTAAACATGTTCAGAGTGACAACGAATTATAAAATTAGTCCGCGGATTTCTTATAAGTCAAAGTTTTTAAAGTTTGGAAGAATATATGTCTTATCAATAATTAGATTCAATACTTATTTATGTATACAATATTTATTTGCGTATGATTATTATATCATGTATTGTTTCTGAGATCGTGTCAATGAACATTCTGTCAATCCGACTTAGTTCATGGATATTTTGTATTGTTGTGGGGATAGAATAAATACATTATTAAATTATTAAATTATATACCTTATCAAGGATAAAACATCTATATGTTGGTTTAATTGTTAGGTATTCTTTATATGCACAGTAATGTGACATTGTGCATACTCTTGTTTTGACTTGATCCATGCATATTTGTATTGTCTTGAAGATTCAATAAATTATTATTATTATTATTATTATTATTATTCAGTTAACACAGCTATTATTATTAAGTTAACACAGCTTTTAATGCACAACGATTGTATTTTTTGAGCATTTCTTTGCACCAATAAACACGAGCTATTTTTTCAGCGATTGTCAAATTTTGCCGAATCCAACGCGCATAATTTTTTTTCACGGCTAAATGTTCATCTAAAATCTCGTGTATGATTATCATACTAATGCCCAGGGATGCCTTAATCTGGCGGTATGTCACATGATGGTCTTGCTTTATCAGTTACAGCACTTATCGATGTTTTCTATGACAACAACCGATTTTGGACGACCTTCTTTAAATTGGTCTGTGAGCGAACGATGGCCACGATTGAATTCACTAAACCAGGGATATACAGAGTTATAGATGTTGCTTCATCGTCAAAATTCGAAGTGAATTGATCGATGCACTATTGTTGAGATAATCCTCGTCGAAAGTCCTAGTAAATTATCGCAAGAAAATTCTTACGAGTTAATTCAATTTTTCGATTGAGATGAAATATTTAATCACTAAACGACACAAATAGCGACCATATGACATAACGTTCTGAGTATATATACAGTCAAAATGTCAAACTTTTCGATAAATATGTCAGATGGCGCCTAGCAACACCATTGTTGTTAATTCGGGATACATAAATAACAACCCTCGCAATTATTTAATATAATAAATTTACAAAACAAAATACTTTGAAATATATATTGTGTAGGACCTTGAAGTACCTTCGAAATATTTTACCTCTTCTATCTATATTTCTTCTCTTTTTAGCTTTTACTAATTAGTTTATTATACAGACATTTATTATTGATTAAAAAAAGGAGTAAAGAACAAACTATGGCACATTTCGCCCAATAAATTTATCATTAAGTAACTGGAAAACAACGAGCTTAAAGTAATCCTCTTTTACTACCTTCTATTTCCAGGGTAAGATTATGTATCCAGTTCGGGTATTACAGTTCCTTTTCCTATTTCGACAATCTCCAACAACGTTCTCAAAACGGTTGTGTTTCATTGTAGCATCCAACGAGAGAGCAAGAAAGAGAAAAAAACAGTCTGATTAAAGGGAGTTTAGAAAAACAAGAAAACTAATTTAAAACTTTCGGAAAGTTAGGAAATGATGAGGCCGATCGATACGGTCTTGGAAATAGCAATTTTATGAACTACAATAAATGGTTATGGGTTCTCAATAAGTTGTAGGAATTTTCTTGACTTTCAAATTTTATTACATTATCCTGTGAAATTTTGTCCGCCACATCAACTAAATGTAGCAAATATAATAAGCTATTTATAGAGAGGCACATTTCCAACCAAATATATTGCTACAACCGGATATTTATAGGTTATCTGATAGTGAAAATTCTATCTGAGTCTGACATTTATAGAGTTGTTTATTATACCTATTTAAAAAAAAAAAGTTTTATAGAATTTCCAACAAAAAAAAAAGATATTTGTTTTAAATAATGAATCATACGAAAGTCATCGTAAAAACGTTTCCAATCCGGCGATCCTGATGATTTAGATATTTTATTAATATCTCCAATATAAAATATGACACAAAAACATAAATTTGTTTTATACGGGAATAAAGTAAAAGACTTTTACGATAGATAGCGTTGCGATCGCAACAGTATCGCGTTTGCTCACTGCGGACCAAAAAAGGAATCAAGTGACCACTTCACAACGGTGCCTAGACATATATAGGTTGATTTTTTAGTGGGTTCGAACTTCAAATAAAATAATAACCAAATTAGATGCCTTGAAAGTATTTATTTTACTTGTGAAATAACATTCAATGGCATTAATGTCATTAATGCCAACGGCATAAATGTCCGCCTCGGCTACTTGTGACAAAGCGCATTCTGTTCCAATTCAATTTCTTATCTTATGTCCGCAATTGTCGCAGTTATGTTGACCTCCAAGGCATCAATAGTTGCTGGTTTATTGGCATTATATATATATTATATATATATATATATATATATATATATATATATATATATATATATATATATATATATATATATATATATATATAGAACTTGCGAAATATTTTGAACAAATACTAAACTGTTCTGAGCCCTTAAACAAATTAACAACACTAAAACCTAAACAAACAAACCCAGATTCATTACCACCGAATGAAGATGAAATAATTAGGCAAATCAAGCGGCTTAAAAATGACAAGGCTTCTGGTGAAGATGGAATCACTGCTGAACTTTTGAAATCCGCTGGTCCAGGTACAATCAAGGAAATAACCAAAATTCTACAAGAAGTTTGGCGAACCGAACGGATTCCGGAAGATTGGAAAGATGCTCTAATCCATCCACTACATAAGAAAGGAGATAGAACGGATGTAAACAACTATAGAGGAATATCTCTTCTCCCAGTTTGTTACAAGATTCTATCTCAATGTCTACTAGACAGAGCACAGGTACAGTTAGAACCTAACATTGGTGAATATCAAGCAGGTTTTCGACCGGGCAGATCCTGCCCTGAACAGATCCTGAATCTGAAGTTGATTCTAAGACATCAAAAACTGTATAATAAAAATCTCGTCTGTACATTTGTGGATTTCAAAAAAGCATATGATTCTATTGACCGCGAATCTTTATTCCGAATCTTGAAAGAACAACGACTAGATCTGAAAACGCTGGCAATTATTAAAGCAACGTTAACTAACACAAGGTCAAAAGTTAAATTCATGGGTGAGATCTCAGAGCCCTTCGAAATTAGAACTGGAGTGAGACAAGGGGATGGACTCTCGCCACTCTTATTTAACTGTGTTCTAGAAAAAGTAATACAGGAGTGGCGTGAAAAAAAGTCGGCCCTGAATATTGACCAGCCCATTAAACTGGGGAGAACCAATATCAAAATTGATTGTCTGGCATTTGCTGATGATCTAGCAATTTTAGCTCAAGATGTATTAACGGCACAGAAACAGATTGAAATCCTAAAAGAAACAGCAGAAAATGTAGGACTCCAAATTTCCTTTGAAAAGACACAATACATGACCTGCAACAGACTAAGAACGCCATTTCTAAAAACAAAATATGGTAACATCAGACGAGTCTCTCAATTCAAATATTTGGGTGAAATAATCATGGAAAATGGGTTGGAAAAAGCGGCCAATAAGGGTAGATGTCAAAAAATGGAAACGGCATTGAGACTTACACAAAATATTTACAACAAAAAATGCCTATCTAAAAACACAAAACTGAGACATTACAACACAGTTATTAAGCCAGAATGTCTATATGCTGCAGAAACGCTCATTTTGAATAGAAAGAGGGACATCGAGGACATTGAAAAGAAGGAAAGAAAAATCGTAAGGAAAATCCTAGGCCCCAAACAAATAAATAGCACAACATACCGACTTCGAGAAAACGCAGAAATCAAACAATACACAGATATACATAGCGATATGAGAAAAAGAAGACTTAAGTTTTACGGACACATAAAACGGATGAATCTGAGTAGGTTAACTAGACAAATAGTCGAATTTTATGAAAATAGGAGTAAAGCTAAAGTAGAAATAATTAAATGGATTGCTGCAATTAAAGAGGACCTAAGGTGAGCAAATATTTCACAAAGTGAAATTCAGGATAGAGGCTGTTTCAGACACAAGGTGAACGTTTGGAAGGTTGGCCAGAGAGAAAAATGTAGGAAGAATGGAACAACTTGGTCTGAGGAAAGGAAAAAAGCTCATAGCGAAAGAATGAAATTAGTATGGGCTCAAAGGAAGGCTAACAACAACAAACGCCTCTAATTGTACTTCGCGTGGTCCACTAGGGCCCATACGTGAATAATAATAATAATAATATATATATATATATATATATATATATATATATATATATATATATATATATATGTATAATATATATATATATATGTACAATATATATATATATATATATATATATATATATATATATATATATATATATATATATATTTATATATATATATATATATATATATATATATATATATATATATATATTGTATGTATATTGTACATATATATATATATATATATATATATATATTGATATATATATATATATATATATATGTATATATATATATATATATATATATATATATATATATATATATATATATATATATATATATATATATATATATATCTAAATCTTCCAATTTCTATTACCTTTATTCATTACATTTGGCAAAAACTCTAAATGTCGTGTTTTTCAAAAAATAAATTAAATTTTCTGAACAAGGATATAATTGAAACTACATGTAAAAATCTGATTGTCCAACATTTCATTCATAATAATGCTCATTATCAAAATGCACAGCCTGTATAGATGTAAAAAGTTTTCCAATAAGAGTGTCAGAAACGTAATAACTGCAACACTGTTTAATATGTAAATGAAAAATAGACTTCTATGTTCAGTGTATTGTGTCAATTCACCAGAAAAAAATACACGATTCAACAGAGAGTAGATATTGAAAGTGGGAAGGGGACCCCCACTTTGGAAAAAACCTCTGGCTGCGTTTGTGAACAAACATAATTACAGAGTTTGGGCCCATGAATATCAAGAAATTCAGGAAGCTTGTCTTCCTCTCCAGAGAGTTATTATTTGGTGCTGTTTTTGAGCTAAACGAGTAACAGGTAATCTGATTATTTTGAAGACGATGATGGAAAATGGGTTATTGTTAGAACGCTACATGAATATGCTAATTGAATATATTTGAATGAAGTGATAAATGTGGATATAAATATATTTTTTTTAAACAATTCGAAGCGACTTGTCACATATCTCGCCAGACAATCTATTTACTGTAGGAAATGTTTCGTGCATGCGTTATTTCTTACTGAAATGTACGTAATGTCTTTTAAGTAGGATCTCTCAGAAAGTTAGCAGACACATTAGCAGACTACAAAGCCGATATAATCGCAATACAAGAAATTAAATAGATCGGTCTTGGCATTCTTCATAAGCGGAAATACGACATTTATTATAGTTGCCATGAGAAGGAGCATGTACTTAGCATTACGTTAATCGTAGGCAAGAGAGTGAAACACCTCGTGACTGGTTATAACCCAGTGTCACTAAGACAATATACTTTGAGGGTTAAAGAACAGTTCTTTAATATCAGTATCACAAACATTCACGCAGCAGAAGAAAAATCCAATGAGAAAAAGGACATGTTTTATAACATGGCCCAAAACGCATAACGCATCAAAATATTTATATGAGACGGTAATGTCAAAATTGGACCCATTTATACACAGTATAGGTCTCAACATCCATGAGAACAAAACCAGGTTAATGGTACGCCCAACAAGACAATGCATTCGAAATATCGGCCAACATTTATCTGCAGGCGACTACAACTTCGAAGCCTCTCGTCAGTTCCACCTATCTCGGATCTACAATCAACTCCGAAAACAGCAAATGTGATGAAATCAAACGACGTCTCTTACTGGCAAACCGATATTTCGGCTTGCGTAACCGTTTGAGAAGTTTCACATAACTTAATCGGCTGTACAAAACAATCACTTTACCGGTTCACACATACGCCTCAGAAACATTGGTGCTAACTAAAATCGATGCAACACTACTCTCAATCTTTTAGAGAAAGCTACTAAGAATAATATTTGGGGGAGTTTGTGAGGATGGATATGGAGACGCCGCTAAACCACGAAGTATACGAGCTCTATGGCCACTTTGGAGAAGGAGACGTTGTGTCCAGCATCAAACACAGACAGCTCAGATGGACGGGGTATGTCATCAGAATGGATACTAATAGAATGTCTAGCAGAATACTAGACTGGTAGAAGAAGACCCGGAAGACCTAGGCTCAGATGGGAGGATAGTGTCAAGCGCGATGTCACAAACATCGGTCTACCAGAATGAAAAACCGCAGCAACCGACTGGTCCATATGGAAGAATAAAATACACCCAGAGGGTTGTTGAAAAGAAGATGATTATCTAATTCAGCCCAATTATCTTTCCGTATTTAATATGTCAATAAAATAAATCTTTAGAAAATAAACCTTATTTGTGTCTCTTTTGTCTTACATTTCTGTTTAGTAAACCACAATTTCAAATGATGATTGAATTTGAGACGAATTAATATCCGATTAATATTACATTTTCGACCTTCCGATGAATTTTTCTCATTTAGAAAATAACCCTGTGGGCTCAAAATAGCTTATAAGTACATATATATATATATATATATATATATATATATATATATATATATATATATATATATATATATATATATATATAATCATTCTGTGTATCGATCTGTTTGTTTTGTGAAGGATTACGACGTCTCGCTAAATCTCATTTGGCATAGCCCAACTGAGTTGGACTCTTCACTCAAGCCAACAACAACGCAAGCGAACAACACTTGAAAATACCTAATTAAATTTTGGGGAAACGTTTTGACCTTTCACAGAATGTACAAATCGATACTATATATGATTCATACGTCCAGGACGTGAAAAATACGTCCAGGAGTGGCTGGATACTTGCCACGTTCTAGTTAACATCTTAGGCACATGAAATCATCGGCAAAGTGAAGAAAATGGTGATGAAAAATTGTCTTAATCATAGCAGAAATAGCTTAGGATCTTAACATATCTGAAAAATCCGTTTGTACCACTTTTAGTTGATGCTTTAGTTATTTGTGAAACAACACCGTCAACAGGTCGTTAAAGCATGCTAGAACAAACCAATTTGAATTCTACCTTCATGAAATGCATTATAACTGACAAGATGTGATTTATAAATATAATGCGCAAACCAGCAAACAAGCTTCGGAATGGCGCCAATATAACAAGCTCAAACTGAAAAAAACCACATTAAAAACCACGTTCGAAAATATAATCATAAAAAAAATTATTTGATCTATATAACACATTTTAGGGATTATTGAGTAAAAACTCAATGAATGTGATTGACCAAGCATGGTATTCGCCAGATATGGTACGGTCTGATTTTTTTTTTGTTCCTGTCACTTATAGTATTGCTTCACATAAAAGGTGTTTCGAAGAAAAAATATTTGTTGTTACAGCATTTGTACACATAGCAAAGCTGAGTGAGAAATTACGTAATAAGTGACACAAAAATTCAACTAATTGTGTTATGAAAATCTGCTTCATTTACCATACTTGTCAAATCTATGAATAACAGGCTACTAACGGGTCTTTCAAATTGAGCGGTTTTTTAATTCTTGAATAAAACACAGATGGTGTTATGAATTTGCCCAGGTTTAGTCTTATTTCAGAAGTGTAATGTATGCCATTTAGAAAAACGGAGTCGCACACAATACGTTAAATAATCATTAAATAATTTTATGAAAATGGTCGTTCATCTGAAAGCACTATCAATCGAACTGTTCAAAAATTTGAAGAAACTGGTTCGGCGAAAGATAAAAAAAGAGCAATATATAGTCGTAGTGGTCGTTCACAAAAGCATATTGATTTAGTACGTAAGTGTTGCTGAAGACCTAGAAATTTCCATTAGTCGATGTTCAAAACAATTTGGACTCAGTAAATACACAACATGGCATATTTTACCAAAGGGTTTAGCTCTGAAGGTATACAAGGTTCAAATAATACAGAAAGTAAAGCCACTGGATCATTAAAAACGGGGTGCATTTGTCAATTGGATCAAAGAATTAACAGATGATTTTTCTAAAAAAATCATCTTTTCAGATGAAGCACATTTTGAAATTAGTGGTTATGTTAATAAATAAAATTGCCGCATTTTATATGAGAAAAATCCACGATTGATTCATGAGAAACCTTTACATCCTAAACGAGTAACTATTTGGTCTCTATTACGATCAAGAGGTGTAATCGTGCCATATTTATTTCAGAAAGCTGCTGGTGAAGCTGTAACTGTGAATTTTTTTCGATATCGTGAGATGATAACTGGGTTTTTGTGGGCTGAATTGAATAATTTTGATCTGGAAGATATATGGTTCCAAGAGGATGGCGCTACACCTCACTGCTTTTTTTCTCATTTTTCTCATTCATTCCCTCATTTTCTCATTGTCCATTAATTTTTCTTTTTTTCTCTCAATAAATCAATTGTTACAATTACAATTGATTTATTGAGAGAAAAATTTCCTGGACCAGTTATAGCAAGAAATGGTGATGTTAATTGGAGACCAAGAGCACGTGATTTGATGGTTTTTGGTTGGTTGGAATTATTTTCTTTGGAGTTACGTGAAAAGCCAGGTCTATAAAAACAATCCACAATTGATTCCTGAAATAAAGGATGAAATCATTCGAGTCATTGGTAAGATAGAGCCGCGCATTTTGATATAACAAATGTCATCCAAAATTTGGACAAAAGAGTGGACATATTCTATTCATTTTGTTAGGTTTTTCCCCACGATCTAAAAATATATAAACACGCCACAATCATTTAGACATTACTTAAAAGAGGGGATGTATGTGGAGCTGCAAGACGTGGTTATTTAATTGATATTATCTCTCGTATTTAAATGTCATACACTGTGCTTCAATTATCATTAAAAAGTTTTTTGAAATAAACGCAAATCTTCGTTTGTCCAATAATTAAAAAAACCGCCCAATTGGAAAAATCCTATATTCTTTAAAGTAACTCAATGATTTTACGAAAGAAAAACTTAAATAGTAAAAATGTCTTCAAAGTGTTTACAGACTTTGAATTTACAGAATAAATACTATTGGAATCAATAAATTTGTTATTGAAAACATATAAAATGTGGTTGATTGGTTAAGTTAAAAATGGTTATTAGAAATGTTAACTAAAATTACTGTTAACGTATAATTTAGAACAGTTTAGGGAAAACAAAATAAAAGTGTCGCTATGATGGTAAATTATGAAATCATAATGTAAGACTAAATAGAAATCTATTTTCAGTAACATGTTAAAATATCTGTCTTCGTTTTAACCTTTAATATTAAGGTTTATGACACATAAATGCGTTTTCACATAAAATAATTTAACTATCCGCAATGTCATTTGTGAATTGAAATGTAACATAAATGAGGACAGAGGATGCATATGCAGCGATATCGAAATCGCAAGCAAATTTGATGAACGGCTCCAAAAGGGAGATGACATTTGTTAAAATCAAATGAAGCTCTCTGTTTGCTCGAATTGTAAAATATTTGTTTATTTGACTGTTTGTGATCAGTTGCCACCAAATCAATAAACGATTGGTTTGAATGAGCACCATCATCAAAAACAGTAATTTCAAACAATAAAATGCTACAAAATTTTGACGTATTTCTTACTTATATAAGCTGGACACTTTCGTATATTTTTCTAGTTCCTGGCTTACCTGAAACAAAAAAGAAACCATTTCAAAATAATGTTTTTAAAAATTTACAATATTAATACAAGCTTTTATACTTTTACAATGAAATAAATTAAATTATAGTTATACAGTGAACGTGTGTTAATCAATAGTATATTGGCCACATTGTTCAAAAGTATTTTGCCATGTTTCAGGTAATTAATGATTCCATTTTCCAAACGATTGCATTTAGAAGTGCCATTTGAGGAAAGGTCTTACTTAAGGTGCTGCAAAAATCTTGTTTCCTGGGAGTATTGTGTTCCGTAGGTTAGAACCTGCGCCCAAACTTATAGTCGTAACTTCGCACCATCAGAGTTTAATTTAATCGTTCATTGCCGAAGAACGATTAAATTAAACACACTTTCGATTGTTCCCTGATCTATGCGCAGGGCTTTCTATCTCGTTTTGAAATTCCAAGCATACATCTTTCCATTCCTATCTGTGCTACTCGAAGTTTTTGAATTGATTGCGATGTGAGTGTCCAGGTTTCACTTCCGTATGTCATAACGGGTAGGACGCACCGATCGAAGCCTTTTATTTTTAGGCATAGTAGGAGTCTGCTCTTAAACAGTATGTTCAGACTACCAAATGCCTACCAGCCATATTTAACACGCCGTTCCACCTTCCGGGCGTCCTCCTCCCCCTCCAGAGAAATCCTCTGTCCAAGATATATAAAGTGGTCCACAATCTCTAAATCGCTTATTAAAACTAAAATTCTTCTATCTTTAGCGAATTTATTGAACATAACCTGACTCTTTTTCAGATTTATTGTTCAATAAATCAAATAGTTCAAGTCAAATAGTTCCCCAGCCCTTTGCTGCTCTTCTATGTGTCTTTGCAGCTCATCTGGGTCTTGTGAAAGGAAAACGATATCTATCATCTGCAAATCTAAGATGGTTTCAGTTTACACTATTGATCTTTACACCATCCTGTTCCCAATCCAGATTACAGAATACTTCTCCAAGGCCAGCCGAGAAAAGAATAGACGATATTGCGTCACCCTGCCGTACATCTCGTTCTACATTAATTCCCACTTCAAGATCATCAAGGTAATTTGTCGCTGTAGCTCCATCATATATCGATTCTAAATAGGTTCACATATGCTTTATATATCCCCTGGCTAAGCAGTGCATCCATTATGGTCTGCTTTGAGATTAAGTCAAATGCTTTTTCGTAGTCGATAAAAGCCAAGCACAGTGACATGGTGTATTCGTTGTGCCTTTCTATGGCATGCTGTACAACCTGGATGTGATCCATTGTACTGAATCCACTACTGAATCCTGCTTGTTCTCTTGGTTTTGCGTCATTCAGTTTTCTTAATAGTCTTTTAGATATTATCTTAGTAAAATCTTTGTACATTACTGATAAGAGGCTTATCGAACGGTAGTTATTTAAATGTTCCTGTGCTCCTTTTTTATGTAAAATGATCACGTCTGCATTTTTCCATAAGTCAGGTACGTTTTGTTCTTTGAGGAACTTTGAGTATAATTTTGCCAGTGTTTATGTAACGTCCGACTACTAGCTTTTAGCATTTCGACAGTTACACTGTCCTTTCCTGGAGCCTTGACGTTTTTCATCGATAATATAGCATTTCTTACTTCCACCATTAGGATAACTGGCATTTTTTCTTCCGTGGGTATTGTTGCCTTTGATTGGTTCTGATTTTCATATAAGTGAGAATAAAATTTTCTGATAACCTCTAACATTTGCATATGTGCCCTGTACACTCCTGACGTGTCATCCTCACGCATTAAGGCACAACTTTGCTTTATTTTCTATCTCAGCCTTGTTAATTCCTTTGTTTTCTTCCAGGGTTTCTTGCACTAGCTGCATGTTGAATCGGCGCGTGTCCTCTCTGATACGTTATCTTATAGTTTTGCAGAGCTCAGCGTACTCGACCCTGCTAAAAGGACTCCCTGCATTTCTCGTTGTCGGTCGTTCTTTCATTAAATCAATGCTCTCACTGGATATTTTTGACTGTTTGAGACATTTTTCTTATGGTGGTATTGAAGCAGCATATATATATATATATATATATATATATATATATATATATATATATATATATATATATATATATATATATATAATATATATATATATATATATATATATATATATATATATATATATATATATATATATATATATATATATATATATATATATATATATATATATATATATATATATATATATATATATATATGTGTGTATAATTGTGTTGAGAATACTTTAAACTATTTTACGAACACACTTTAGTTTTAAAGCCTTAAGAGATAAATGTTTTGCGAATTTGCAATTATATTATAAACGATATAAATATAATCCAACCAGCGAGCCTACATAAAGAGACAAACAGTCTTAACGGCATTCCCGGATTGCAAGCGGATTTTTTACTGGGTCAGGCTGATATTTTACGATCGTCCGCTCAAAATGTATGAGAGCAATTTCTTGCTAACGACGATTTCGAATATGAAACGATCCACGACATGCTATTTATTATATAGAGCCGATCTCTCTGTGTGTGTTTGTGTGATGGATATAGAAGTGGAGATGCGGATACTTATTGAGGGAGAGAATAACGATAGTGGAGAATTAAAATTTCGTTATGAAAGAAAATCGAGTTTTATTGCTGCAGGGCAGAACGGGAAGCGGTAAAATTCACTTAAAGGAAAATGGCACATCAAGAAATCTACGTATAATATTTTTTTTTAATCAACATTTTACATTCACAAACTATACAAATTGAAAATAAATAATTATTTAATTGAATTATTATGATAATAAAAATATCATCAATAACGTAAATAAAAGGAAATAAAATCACTTGTTATAAGTGTTACTCCAAATAAGAAAATGTGAGGCTTGGAGATGAATGGGAAAGTCATTGAAATAATTACTGGAGAGGTAGAGGTAATATGCAAGTGATTGGTTTTTCAAGAAGATACGACTACGACTTCAAGTTCTGAAGCTAAAGCAGATAGAGTAAAATTAATAGTATCATCAGTGATTCTCGCGCTGTGTCATTCTATCATTTCTACTGATGTTAAAATGTTGTATCTTGATAAAGTTTTAGTTCAGACCAATGATGGTTAAGGCCATTAAAGTACACTGTACTACCGAGTCGACAGTGTCATAGAAATGTGTGTAAACATGCACGGACTTAATCAGTAACTATAACTGAATCATGTAATTGTAAGTTTGCTCTTAAATGTATATGTACTGAATGTTTTCAAAGAAGATATACCACATTCATGTTATTTCGTGTTGGAGGCTTACTTAAGAGTTCAAATTGCTTCTAAGTGGGGTTTTGGGGGAACAGAAATATTAGGGTTTTTGAGTTTTGGGTATGAGACGGTTTAGAAAAGATAAAAAGATGGAACGGGCAGATGAAGAGTAGATGGCAACGCAGCTATTCGATAGAGCAGAGATTAAACAGAGATGGAGCAGGTAGAGTGGGTTATTTAAAAGGAGCAAAACTCTTAAGTTCTGTGGTAAGTTTATTTGCAGAAAGGGTTGCTACTGGTTCTGTTCGTTGACTTTTTTTTACGTAAATTTTAATTAGGATATTATGATAATTAGTCAAATTGAGTGGCAGATGAAATGCTTTTTTTCCTCAGAAATTACGATGCAGTTTTCAATCGATATTTTGCTTTACGGATAGCTTTTGCTAGAATATTTTTTCTGATATTCTCAATTGTTGTATATCCATTTTCCTCTTGAAAGCATGGCAAGCACGGTAATGTGCAAAGAGATATATCCACAATTTAGCCATATTTAGGAACGGGAGACGTAAGGTTATCACACTGCAAAAAATGGACAGATGATCTAGGATTATGATCAAATATCTAGGTATATATACGGTCTGACCGATAAATATTCTTCTCCTATTGGATAAGGAATGGAACCAAAATAAAAGGATAGTGTAAGGGCCGTAACTGATAATCATTTTTTTGCAGCTAACACCGTTTCCATAGTTTTCAGGATCTCCTTTTCGCACACTATAACAGGATGTAACCATCGCTTTGCTAAAGTTTGCTCTGTCGCAAAGTCGACATGAAAATATCCGGCCTGCTCTAATTGCAGCCATAGGTATTAATGTTCCGAAGGTGACTGTTAATTAACATTTACTTGGTATAGGATACATATTTATTGTCCATATTAAGGGTTTCCTCTTACAGCGCACAAGACGCTTCGCTTAAAATAGTGCCGAGGTAGAATTAAACGGTAATTAGATTAGAGATAAGTCTAGATTTCACTTAAGTGGTCATGATGGACGTAAAATGCCGGGATGTTCGCGAAGTGAGAGGCAAAATAAAACTTTTGCATTAGAACGACAGCATTACCACTCTAAAAAAGACTGCGATAGCTACACCCATATTTTATGTAATATTGGGTTCCGTACAATTCATATATTTAACGTTCGAACTTGTACACTTACTTGCTAAGTGATTGCTTCATCCGTACTTGCTACTTCTGCATCACGGTCGTTTGAAACATCGCTACACTGACATGTACTCATTAACACGACATACCGATAAGTCGGATAGTTTAATAGATATAATTTTAATTTTAATTCTATAATATATCAAAATATCTTAAAATCACATTCTATGGTGGCCATGTAGTTCGCCTTCATTTCCTTACAATTGTTACTTATAAAGTGGTATTTTCATATGACTTATTTTGCTTAAAAAGATATGCTCCATATTTTTTTGATGATTTTTTCTTCTATATTAAAAAGTGTACAAATAAGTTTCCGCGGTTTAACAAAAGATGGCCCCACCAGAAGGTTATGTTAAAATTGTAAGTTGTCAAACGTAATATCGTAAGTTTCGTGGGAATTAGAAAACAATTTTTAAGCAAAGGATATCACGACTATACTTTAAACACAAAGCAATTTTATACTACCAACAAATGTTTGAACAAGACTAAGGATTATTTTAACGCAAATGGGAATTATTTAAAATTAAACTATAAATAAAAACAAACATTCCATCATTTTCACTGTGATTTTTAATCTTGTGATCTTATACGGTAAAAATTATTAAATTTTTATACTATTCTTTGTAACATAAGAATATATTTTAGTACGGATAAAGATAATGCCTTTAATGTCATACGATAATGTCTTTATTTACTGATTTGCATATGATTTTTTATATCCATTTACATTAGTCTGAATAAAACCCACAAACTTATTTGCCAACCCGATACATTTCTAGACAACGAATCATGTTTATTGATTAACTAAAATTATGTCTTATCGAATAAAGTTTGATTTTACTACTATAATTTAATATATTTTTTAAATAATAACGGTTGTTAAAAAATGCAAATCAACTATATAATATGTATCAATGATACATATTATATACATATACATAGTATCATTGGCATACACAAAAATATATTTACTTCCTATCTTTTCAGAATTTATAGAAGTTAATATAATTTATTTTTAGATTCTTTTTGAAAACGGAAGGAGAATACTTCCCGAAACGTTAACGTTAAAAGTTTGTACATTTTTTTAAAACATTTTTATATTTTTTAAATTTTGTTCGTTAGGCAAATTTATTACAAAAAAGAATCACTGAGAAATGTGCCTCTGTTTGGTTTTTTGTTTTTATCCAGTGATTCTTTATTTACATAAGAACATATATTTTTGATATTCTTTGAGTATTAAATCCTGGCGAAAAAGCCAAATCAAAAAAAATATATTAACAAGCCACAATCATTCAGACATTAATTTATCTTAATCCCACAAAATATAATCCAAGGGCATGAGATCACATATTTTTGGTAGCCAGTTAACATTACCATCTCGCCAAATAACGCGTCCAGAAAACTTTTCTTGCAATAAATCGATTATCTGGCGAGATATGTGACAAATCGCACCGTCAGATCAGTCTTATCAGTTCAGACCAAAGATATTCTGTTAACATATTGCAATTTAACACCATTTCCATCATCGCCTTAAAAAAAAAGGTATATTCTTCAGCACTAACTCCTGAATTATTTCAGAATTTTTGTTGACTGGCTAAGTGATCACGCAATTTGATGGTAGATACGAATAATTTTTACGTGCTGCTGAATCGTGGATCTTTCGATTGTGAATTGACACAATGCTCTGAACACAGCAGCTTATGAGTGACATTTACATTTAAAACAGTGTTCCAGTTATAACTTTTTCAAGTTCTGACACTCTTACTCTTACACTCTTACTCTTAATATTTTCAGTTTATTTACCTTCTCTATGCGCGTTTCGCTAACCATGTTAACACCATCTGGAGATATTTACATTTTTAACTCTTAGTGTTACTAATGTTTATGTTATCGTCATGCTCGAGTGCTTGTTGAGCAACACAGGATTTTAAATTTCTTCCATATCTAATGTAGTTTGCCCAATATACCTTGACAACTAGTTAGTCGTAAATTTGCGACTTTTCATGTTGGTTTATTTGATCCTTTGGATTACCCAGAACCTATTATATGGTTTCTAAACTTCTTTAACATCCACATTTTTCAAAATCTTATCTAACCCTTATGATACAACTCATGATAATCCTACAAATGGAATGTTGAGTTCCTTTTGAAAAGTTGAAGATCTTTGAAAAATATATCAAAAATTGCAAAGTAAAAACAAGCAAAAATGATAAATTACAGATATATCAACTGTATTGTGGGTCGTGTCCAAAACCTTATATATAACAAACAGGCAGATCTTTCAAGAAAATAATTTAACAAGAAAGAAGTTTTCTGTCATAAACATAATTGGAACTATGCCTCACATCTGTTAAATGGGAACCATCGTTTTAACAGTGAATTTAAAATACTACATGTACATAACAAAGGCAAAAAACTAAACCATCGGAAAGTTTGAAAATAAACCGTCTCAAAGAGGTGAAAACCTTTCTAAATCACCATATAGACCTAAACAATTCCCCTTCAATGAATTTGTACAGACAATAAATAGCATGTGTTTGATTCTTTTTTTAAATGTATATTTTATTGTAGAAATTTTTTGTATTTATACTTATTTTAACATCGAAAATAGCCAGTTCTCAAGAAAGTACAATATTAGCGAAAAGCGTCAAATAGTAATAATAAACTGGAAATCTAGACAAAATAGCCTTTTGTTAAACATTTATATTGAATTTCCATGAAATAGAAGCCAACATAATTCAAAAATCCTGTGTTTCCCAACATTAACTTAAAACATGTTAAAACTATAATAATAGGATACTGGAAGCATATGAATATATTTAAACAGCAAAATGTAAGAAAACTATGAACCGGGAAAAAGGACCTATTCCAATTAGCCAACTCTTTGAATTATTAATGTAACTCTCGGTTAACTTCACGGTTCATGATTTTTACACGCTTCATTAGGTACGGTTGCCATGTAAATTGAACATAGTTTGGTTTTAGAATTGGATTAAATCATCTCCTAATGATGCTAACAAGGTAAGTGACACGCAAAATAAAGTGATTTTGTATTTAGTGGTAAATCTATTCAAATTTAGTTATGGCAAAAGTATGATAAAACTTTTGCTATAAAGACGTCTAAATCTCGTCAGTCTGGCACCGTTAGATAAATTTAAATATAATTTTAACTATTAATATTGGGCTGTTTTTTTAGGAAAACTTGTACCTAAAGCATCTGCCTAACTAGAAAAACAAACTTATAAGAGGGAAAAACGGCGAATTTCGTTAGAAATAAATCTTCTCCGTGCTCGAATTTCCACAATCAATTACGGCAAAACCAGGCCCACAAATCTATCAAAACCGTTCGAGTCGCTTATTAACGTCGGCCGACCGCGCGGGGGCGCTGCAAGCAAACTAGCCCGAGTTGTTGAGTTTTTCGATCGTTATTTCGGGTTCATTTATCTTAAAGGTCGACGGAGAACCGTGGAGAACCGAAAACGCACGCCGTATGTTTTATTAAAGCGTCGGACCAGGCCACGAACGGAATAATTTTTCGCGTTTGCGAATTAAACTTTCACGTTATGGGGCGTCCCTTAGTCCGAAAGATTTTCGTCGAGAAAGCCGAGCAGGGGGAAAATGGTGTGAGGGTGGCGGATTCGGGATTCGTAAAATTCCCTCCGCTGTGCTAACTTGAAGAAGTGGAAGAGACGAAAGTGCTTATTACTTGAAACGTTTGCTGCATATTTAATGATGGATTTTAAGTTTGTAAATAATGACCAGAAAACTTAAAAACACATACTTTTATCGTAAAGATATTACGACAGGTTTTAGAAAATTTTAAAGTGAATTTAAACAAGCAATTAAGTGCCTTGTTTTGTTACTTTTTTAACTTATCATTACTGTATTTATGAATATTTCAACGACAGTAATATGGGTAAATAGAGTTATATTTATGTGTTATAGAAAAGTTTGACTTAACACAATGCTGTTGTGTTATTTTTAATATTTTAAAAATATTTAAAATGAAAAGTAAAAATATAAATTAAGTTTTAATAAAAAGATACAAAAACTAATGTGTCCAATAGCTTTATGGTTTTCAATAGATGTTAATTGCTTGGTTTAGTTATTTTATACATATATATATATATATATATATATATATATATATATATATATATATATATATATATATATATATTTACATATAACATATGTAAAATGTATTAGTATTTTACTTAAATGATATAGAACGTCTGAAACAATTAAAAAAAGTGAATGAAATACTACTTCTAAAGGATAAAGTACTACTGGAAGAAAATCCTTATGAATAACAAATAGCTTTATGGTTTTCAATAGATTTTAATTGTTTGGTTTAGTTATTTTATATAAATATATATATATATATATATATATATATATATATATATATATATATATATATATATATATATATATATATATATATATATATATATATATATATATATATATATATATATATATATATATATATATATATATATTTACATATAACATATGTAAAATGTATTAGTATTTTACTTAAATGATAAAGAACGTCTGAAACAATTAAAAAAAGTGAATGAAATACTACGTCTAAAGAATAAAGTACTACTGGAAGAAAATCCTTATGAAACACTGCTAGAGTTCGAACAGTAACTCGAACTATACCACAAGCCATTTCTAAACGTTTATACAAGTTAGAGAAAAATTCGTAAGAAGAGCTCGGTCCTATATGAACTCACAGATGATAATAAAACTAGACGCTGTTGTGTCATTGCTCTTCAGTTTCAAGAAAAGGAGCCATCTGCATAAGATTGCGCCCCTGATGAAAAGTGGATCTTTTACAATAATCTAAAAGAGCAAAAATCATGGGTTAATCCTCGTGGGCCATCAACCAGAAAGGCAAAAGCAAATATTTACGTCAAAAACTGTTGCTGTGTATATGACGGGATCAGTTGGGGTTGTACATTATGAATTGTTTCAATCTGGTCAGACGATACTACTGACTATTATCAGCAAAAACTGAATTGTGTTAGAAACGCTCTGAAAGAAAAAATATATCACGGGCAAAGGAAGAGGGGATGTTTTCCTTGCCCGTGACCTATTCAGGTTTATTTTTAAGCCAAATAGTTCACCACACCTTTGAACCACACTCTCTTATATGCGTCTTTGCAGCTCCTCTGGATCTTATAAAAGGAGAACGATATCATCTGCAAATCTAAGATGGTTTAAGTTTGCACCATTAATCGTTACGCCATCTTGTTCCCAGTTCAGTTTACTAAATACTTCGTCAAGGCAAGTTGAGAAAAGAATAGGCGATATTGCGTCATCCTGCCGTACACCTCGTACACAGTGCATCCATTATGCCATGCTTTGAGATGTAGTCAAATGCTATTTCGTAGTCGATAAAAACCAAGCACAGTGGCGTGATGTATTCGTTGTGCCTTTATTGAATCCACTTCTGAATCCTGCTTGTTCTCGTGATTGTGCGTAATTCAGTTTTCTTAATATTCTTTGTTGTACATTACTGATAGGAGGTTTATTGGACGGTAGTTCTTTAAATCTTCCTGTGCTCCTATTTTTATGTAAAAAGATCACTTCTGCAGTTTCCATAAGTCTGGTACATTTTGTTCTTTGAGGCATTTAGAGTATAATTTTGCCAGTGTTTTGTGTAACGTCCGACCACCAGCTTTTAGCATTTCGGCAGTTTCACAGTCCTTTCTTGGAGCCTTACCGGTTTTCATTGATTTTACAGCATTTGCTACTTCCTGAACTAGGATATCTGGCATTTGTTCTTCCGTGAGTATTGAGTCTTTGATTGGTTCTGATCTTCATATAACTGGGAATAAAACTTTCTGACAACCTCTAATATTTGCGTACGCGCCCTGCACACTATGCCATTCTCACGCATTAAGGCAAACATTTGAGTTCTGTTCTATATATATATATATATATATATATATATATATATATATATATATATATATATATATATATATATATATATATATATATATATATATATATATATATATATCTCCTGGCGTTTTCTTTAATTCAAGGCATTATTGTAAAAAACTGGTACATTTATGATTCAAGGTATTATTCATAGCTGCCTCAAAGATGGGAGTAGTATCTTTGAGGCAGCATTCGAATTCCGCCTTGAAACAAATTGTCATCTTTTGAAGCGGTCTACGAATCGATCCAAGTCTTCTTCATAAGATCGGAAGTGCTGGTCATCCAGGCCGTGTGCCATCGATCGAAACATGTGATAGTCAGAGGGAGCAATGGCTGGAGAATACGGCGGGTGGGGTAAGACTTCCCATTTCAACATTCTCAAGTATGTTTTACCCACTTTCTCAATATGAGGCCGACCATTGTCATGCTGCAAAATCACTTTATCGTGTATTTTCCTGTATTGTGACCGTTTGTCTTTCAATGTTCGGCTCAAATGCATTAATTACATTCGATAACGATCTCCTGTAATTGTTTCAGACGGTTTTAATAGCTCATAATACACTACACCGGGCTGGTCCTACCAAATATGCATGCCCTTGGAGCCGTAAATATTTGTGTTGGTCATTGGCGTGGTAGCATGGCCGGGATATCCCCATGATTTTTGACGCTTCGGGTTATCGTAATAAACCCATTTTTCATCCCCAGTCACACTGCGATGCAGAAATCCCTTCCGTTTTTACCTTACAAGCAACTGTTCACAAACAAACAAATGGCGTTCAACACCTCTCGGTTTCACCTCATATGGCACCCAATATCCTTGCTTCTGGGTCATTTCCAGGTCTTTGAGGCGTTTTAAAATTGCTTGTTTAGTCACTCTTGCCAATTCTTCTTGACTTTGACACGAGTCTTCATCAAGCAATGCCTCTAATTCTTCATCTTCAAAAACTTCCGCTCTCCACCGCTATGCCGATCTTCGGCATGAAAATCACCGCTCTTGAAACATTGAAACCACTCACGGCGCGTTCTTTCACTCATAGCGGCCTCACCATAAGTGTTTGAGAGCATTCCGTGAGACTCAGCCGCAGATTTCTTCATATTTAATGAATAAATTAACACCTCCCGCAAATGATGAGAATTTGACTCATAACCTGATATTTTTAATCGCGAATATTTTTATGATATAAACACAAATCAACTACTGGTGCCATGGGGTTTACAAGATGCCCAAAGGTATTGCATGCCGTCTATGATATATTTATTTCGACGACTACTTACCGCTTACGCCATCTATAGGAAAAGATGATATATGTATATATATATATATATATATATATATATATATATATATATATATATATATATATATATATATATATAATATATATATATAATAAAAAATATTTATAAAATAAAATTTAATAAAAATAATATTAAAAAATGCAACCCAAAAGATCCCATTGAAGTTAGACAAGAGAATTTATTTTGTCATCAGATCCTGTGTCCCTAGCAAGGTATTAAGCCTTTTCGTTGCCTTCAAGACCTTTGTGAGTAGGAATCTAAATGAAGTTAACATAGTGAGAGTTATAAATAAGGGTAGAGAGTGACTGACGGGTTCTCGAAAGAAAATGATAGAAAGAAGAATAGACTCGAGGACCCAGATCACATAAAGGGAATACAAACAAATAGTTCAGTTATGAGAGGTCGGTAGAGAAATAAATTTAAGCACCTCATAAGAAGCTCAGCTGAGAATATGCTTGAAGCTAGTGGTGGGCGGTACATTAAATAATTAATAATTCTGCGCTCAGCCGCTTCAGTACCTTCAGGGATTTAGATTTATCTATATATAAATTTCGACCAGGGGAATAGGATGATATATGTAGATAAAATTGAATCTTGAAGTTAGCATTTATGTAGGCGTGCTTATTAAACCTAAGGCGAGAGAAGTTAAAGAAATATATGGGTAAAAGGAAGATTAGGGGAGAAAAGAGCAAGGGAAAGAGCTTAAATTAAATTTGTACAAAATATTTTAGAGGCACCAGGCAGTGTGTTGTGATCTACAAGGTACTTTAATGCTTGTGACGTAACATTAGTGAGTTTTCTTTGTGGTTTAATATCGCATGTAATTTATATTGAGGTGCTTGGAAAAAATAAAGGAAAAGTGTAGAATTTTAAAAGCAACAAGCTAACAAACAAATATGTAGACACAATAAGTGTCCAAAATAAGACTAAGATTGAGTAAAGATAAAACAAAGACCAGGATGATCTGAAGAGTGTTAAATTGCTAAAAACTAGTTAATATAGGTAAAAAGAGCGGAGAGGAGTGATTTTCAGGAGACTGGATATTCTTTTGAACGAGTGGATGCGATTAAAAACTTATATCTATGAACCATGGTTTGGATTCCTTATTAATATCACCACTGTGAAATTTGACATATTTTTAGTAAATAGCACTGACAAATTCACATTTATGAGTCAAGTAGTTTTATTTTTACAGCGCTCAAAAAAAATCTGTATGCGAATTAAAATGTGAATATTATAATGCAATTTTTAATAATATAAATATAGTCTAAACATCCAACATTTTCATTTTCCTTTTCATGGTGAAGGCTTGTAGAATTTAAGCGTAGAGCATAAATTTCAATGACGTCTTTCGTGAAGATTGTTCAACAACATATTTTATTTCAAAAGAGTGATAGGTAACATGTTTTGTAATTAGGCGATTCGGAGGTTGAAATGCAACGTCACTTGTAATTAGATGTGTGGTCGACCGAGCAACAACCAGGCTTGTATACAGCATTTCAACAGACAAGGGTGTATCGTGTTGTCCACAAAATTCGTAGAGATTTTTTAAGAGAACCATAAACGTAAATACTTTTTGAAAATATTTATTTATTCTGTTATGTAATTACCATTATTATGTACAAGTTAGTGGTAGGTTTATAGGTAGGTATGATGATTATAGGAGGTAATGATGCCATTGGCGTACAATCCGCACCATACGGTCCATTTTTCTGGATACAACGGAAATTGTTGGATTATTTGGGGTTTATTTTCACTCTAAATATACAATTTTGTTTATTAACATAACTATTTAGTTAAAAATGAGCTTCGTCACTCAACAAAATTTTGCGATTAAATTCTGAGTCAAGTTGCAATTGATTTTGAGCCCATTCACCGAATATACGATGCAAATGATGGTCTTGTGGCTTGAGTTCTTGGACTAACTGGATCTTGTGAGGTAGCAGACCAAGATAGTCAAATAATAAAGCCGAATAAAAACGAATAAAAATTCCTGCGAATAGCGACGAATTGATAAATGTGTTCGGAATTTGTCGATAATGCAGCAAATGCATAGTTCGGCTGGGCAATTATGTGCACCATAAAATTCATGAAGTGCTCTACAAGTTTGGCGTTCACAGAACACTGATTTTGATAATAAATTTCGATAATTTGCAAGCATTGCTCTGATCTTGAACGCTCCATGAGAGGACAAAAGAGGCGCGCAAGCTCATGGTTCGATTGACAGTGACCGTAGCCGGAAATTCAGACACATTAAAAAAATCACCCGTTATAAGAACAAATCTCTAGAATAACTTCAAATTGAATCGTAGAGAAATAACTTTAGACAACTGGAAAGTTTACAAAGCACACCGACGAAAATATGGAAAAGGGTGATAAACTAAGTCCCACTTCCAACAGCATATAAAGGAGTATATTGGGAGATCTAAAAATTCTCGAGGAACCTAAATGTTGATATTATTGGAATATAATTAATTGGGCATCAAACTGTAAATCAGTGGCGCCTCGTGGGTTTTTAAAGTGGGAAAGCGTAGAAGAAAATAGTGCTGCTGAAGATTTTTTTGCTTTCCCCTTTCTCTTTTTTACTTTTCGTGCTATTGAAACCCTATACAGCAGGTGAACCGGAAAAAGATTAAAATTTTGTATTGTTACTACATACAAGGACATTGGAGGATGGGTTGTTGCGCAGATAATGGAATGAATAAGTAGGCACTTACCGTTTCCAGAAAAGCAAACCATTCAAACAGTTTATTGTAAGTCCAAATCAATAGAGAAAATTCGAAAAAGTTCATGAGAAGTTCGAAAAGTTAAAACAAATATGAAAGTTTTATGAGAAAAAAGGGTTATTGTACACATTTTTGTCGGTGAATATGACCTCGCCTTTATTAACGCCACCATTATTAACTGTTTTAAATCAGTCTCCTTCATGTTTGCGATTAAAAGTTGATTATTTTTATTTAAAATGTACTACTCAGTGTGTTCAAACGTAGCAAATCCCAAATCAAAACAAGTATTCGCGATGCGAACGAAATACGCGACGCGAGTCATATCAAACGTTCCGTACCCGTCAAATCACCGTTTAAAACTAATTACCGATACGCTCGGTCGCAGGGAATCTACGTCAAAATCGCATTCTGGCAACCGACAAAACATGTAATGCCAACTACAAGATAAGATGACGTAGGGTACAGTCGCTGGTGATAAACGTCCGACCAACGATGTAAAAATTGTGGATGGAATTTTTATCCGCATTATTTGGTGTGATGGGTCAACAGGCGTTCTTCCACATTTGGAGATTTTAACTTTTAATAATATCTTAAAATGAGTTAAAGGAATGAATCTGAAAGGAAATAAAATATGGTGTTTTGCTCTGAAAAATTGTTTACTGTGATAAATGCTGGAGAGGCGGCGCCCCAACGCCCCCCTCTCGAGCCGCCACTGCTCTAAATATATCTTTGTTATATTCCTTTTGAAAAATCGAAAGTTCTTCAATAATTGTTAAAACTTATATTTTCTAATTAATCTGCAGTGTTCTACTACAGCCAATCATTCGGCCACCTCCTTCAATTAATCAGTTCAAATCAAGTTTTATTTTTTGCTATAATTACCTTGGTGTAAAGGAAAATTAATTAATCAGTCTATCAAAAGTTTAAACCAGCCATTTTTATGTAAAAGCTACGATTTCACTCGTTACAAGTGCAGCTCGAAATGGTGGTGTTTTTTCTAACATATCAAAATTTTACCTATTAAAATAGGTTAAATCAATGGTTATAATAAGAATATTGTAGATTGGTTAATTAGAAAACATACGTATTAATACCCAATTAATCACAGAGCAAGACAAGATTTTGAAAAAAGTGGATATTGAGGTATACAAATTATATAATAATTTAAGAGAAGTTCTGGGTAACCCAAAGGATAAATCAGACCAACATTAAAGGGTATATTGGGTAAACTAAAAGATCCATATTAATCAGGTATAAATAACATATTTCCCACATTTGATGTGTGAGAAATGAAAAATTTTGTCTTGTCGAACTTGCACTCCAGCATGACCATAATAGAAATATCAGTGACTTAAGACTTGTTAAAAGTGTCAATAATGGGTGTTTTGGTTAATAATGTTGATTCTGCTAAAAGATGGCGTTACTAATACATGTATTGGTATAGAATAATGACGTCTGTGGCGTTTTGCAGGATAAACATACGCCATTAAAAGCCAGTTTGTTATTTATTGTCATGCATTGTCATCCCCAGACAAAAGACGTCTTACGAGGAAGTTTAATAGCATTATTTCATTTGAAGAAAACGGCTGCTGAAAGTTATCGAAGAAAGGTTGAAGCTTGTGGTGAACATGACCTAGCCCAAAAAATTATGAACGATTGTTTACACGCTTTAAAAGTAGTGATTTTGATATAAAAGGCAAGGAGAGTCCAGGACAGCATAGACTGGAAAAGTTTGCAAATATAGATTTGCTATCATTATTGGAAGAAGACTTAACTCATACATTGAAACAATTGGCAGAAGCATTGAATGTTGCCCGATATACCAGTTCCGAATGTCTACACGCATTGAGAAAGATCCAGAAGGAAGGAAAATGGGTTCCATATAAATTGAAGAAAATAGACACTAAAAGACGAAAAAGCACTTGTGAAATTTTGCTTACCAGGCAGAAAAAGAAAATGTTTTTTTTGCATCGAGTTGTGACAGGTGATGCAAAATGGATCTATTTTGACAACCCAAAGGGCAAAAAAATAATGAGTAGGCTCAGACAACCGTTCAACATCACAACCAGTGCGCAATATTCATGGAAAGAAGGCTTTGCTGTGTATTTGGTAGGATACTAGGGAAACTGTGTATTATGAAGTGCTAAAACCTGGTGAAACGGTTACTGGTGATCGATGCCAAACAATTGATAAAATTAAATACGAATATTGAAAGAAAAACGACCAGAATACGCCTAAGGTCAAGATAAAGTCATTTTTCAACATGACCACACTCGGCCCCATGTTGCAAAATGTGTTAAAAACTGTTTGGAAAACGTTAATTGGGACGTCCTACCCCATCCATCGTATTTACCGGAATTAGTTCCTTGGGACTACCGCTTATTTTGATCGATGCAGCACGGACTTTCAGAACAACACTTATATTCTTACGATGAAGTGAAAATTTGGTTTGATGAATGGTTAGCATCAAAAACTGAAAGTTCTTTTGGCGCGGAATCCATTATTTGGCAGAAAGATGGGAAAAAGTAATAGCTAACGATGACCAATACTTTGATTATTAAGGTAATTTATTTTGTTATGGCACTAAGCGCTCAAATTTTGGGAAAAAAACCGACATTGTTAACCGAAGCACCTATTAATAATAGGACTTTGAATGCATTTGAAAGCATTCGAATAGGAGTATATTAGAAAATAGTCAACTTCTTGAATTATTAATGTAACGCTTGGATAACTCCAAGTTTCATGATTTTTACACGCTTCATCAGGTACGGTTGTCATACAACTAGAACATTGTTTAGTTCTAGAATTAGATTAAATGACCTCTTAGGCCGAGGCCGCTGGTTTTTTCCCGCGACTGATTTTAAACAGTGAAATATGGCTCGCGGATAAAAACCGCGCCACAATTTGTAACCAATAGAAGTTAGTTAACAATTTGTCTTCGTCTTCCTATCCTATTTATTAGTATTAGAGCAACAAGACATACTGCTCTCTTGAAAACCATCATTTTGCTGTGATCTACACACTTCAAACATTATACAAATTCAATACATAATATATAAATAAATAAATAAATATACAAAAATGCCTATATATGCTATATAAAATGAGGACATATAACAGAGGAACTAATTTAAAGAAAAGAAGTAAACAACGATAACAAAAGGAACGTAATAAGCAATTCGTTTGACTTAAAAATGATCCAAATAAATAACAAGTAAGCTTGAACTTCGAGTCACCTAATTTTACATCAAGAATCAAATGAAGTAAACGATATTTATTTTGTCTGAATTAAGCTGAAATATGGAAAAACAATATGAGCTAAAGTATAATTGAAAGAAAAGAGAATGTTGTTTTTAATACATTTGAAATCGAAAACTTAAAACTGACATGTTATTATTCAATTGGGCTTCCCCATTTTTATGTTTTTAAACATCAAATTTTGACTTTATTTAGAAAACAAGGACCGAATAAATCAATTATATTTTTTTTAAATAAATATATAAATATATTTATAGAGAAATAAAATAAGTTAATAGTAATATTAAATATACTTGGATTTTAAACGATATACTTGTAGCCTTTTAATCTTTCAAACGTTTATTACAGATTTTGCTCTATATATATTTCGCCTTGTTAGGGCTTTCTCAAGAGTAGCTTGAACTAATACTAATGGTCAAACACAGTGTTTCCAAGTATACAAGTAGAATATTTCCTTTTTTATTTCTTGTTATTTTAACGTCTAGTCTAATTATAAAAGATACACACATAGATACATGCAGTTAAATACAAAGATAATTTTAATTAAAAGCTCTATACCATTAAACAGATAGCATAAAACAACGGCTACAATAAAGGATTAATTAACAAATTGTTAACAAACAAACAAAGAAAGTTGAATTTACAAGAATTCTATAATATTAAAAAGCAAAAAAGCAAATCGTTTAAATTTATTAATTACACTTTTAAAGTTAGTAATACAGTGCATAAAAGATTTAATAAACTAGGCTGTATGGCTATTTGTGTAAATAAACTTAATGTAGGTAGAATGTTAGTTAATAATAAGGATAAAACTTTAGATAAATCGGGTGCATATAAAATTCACTGTAAGGATTGTAAAGCGGTATATATCGGTCAAAGTGGTAGAAGTATAGATAGTAGAATAAAAGATCATATAAAAAGATAGATAGTAGTAAAAGAAAGATAGATAGTATTTAGATAATATAAAAAGGACCGAAATCTTGACATTGTATTAAAAACAATCATTTTATAGATATAAACAATATTAAATTATTACACTCAAAAAAGAAAAGTAGACTAGTAGAAAAATTAGACCTATTAGAAAGATTAGAAATAAAAAAATCCTTAAGAAATAGTCATATAATAACCACGATTGACTAGCTAAATTTACAAAACACCTCGATAATATATAAGATCATATTGTAATTGAATAGCACTGCTTTATCCAGCCTATCTAGGATAATTAGACTAGACGTTAAAAAAAATTAAGAAATAAACAAGGAACTAATTTTACCTGTATATTTGGAAATACTGTGTTTCACCATTAGTATTAGTTCAAGCTAGTCTTAAGAAAGCTCTAACAAGGCGAAACATATGTAGAGCAAAATCAATAATAAACGGTTGCAACATTTAAAAGCTACAAATATATCATTTAAAATCCTAGCATTTTCAAAATGTTTCACAAGGAACCAACTGAGTAATATTAAATGCTAAACTTTGCTTGCGCCTTTCACATATACAGGACTGCCGATTTTCAACCATTGTTTTTTAGTGTTTATGTATTATGTAATTATATATGCTTTTTATATATTATACCATCGTTTCTCAACCTTTTTAGTGTCGCGACCCACTAAATAAGCAAAAAGTTAAGTAACAAACATTGCAACTCCCTCACTACAATATGTTAATTTGACGTTTATAAAAGTTTTACATCGGCCAGTTAACACGGCGACGATTCGTCCTTTTTACAATATCGTAATTCATATAGAATCGTTTTTATTTTTAAATGACTTATACACTCCCACGAACGTGTTCACGCGCTTACAAATCGTGAAAAAAACCAATCATATATTTGTCTTTATATTAAATGATAAATCGTCAATGACCAATGTATGCGTGACTGGGCGTTACACTTATCGAAACACAACACTCAGCCACAAATACCGAACTACAAAGCTTGTGTAACCTCTTGTCGTTATATTAGTTTTACCTGTTCGAACTTGTGCCCTGCACTTGCACGCACTTGTAAAATAATCGGCCCGCGCACCTCCGCCCCACGCCCGCGCGTTCCATACGGTCATTCGTCCCGAGCCAGCTTAGACAGTTTCGTACAAACTATGCACTTTTGTAATAAAAACAAAGAAACGAGACAAAGAGTTTCATTGTCAATTACATTTTTACGAAAACAAGTACAACGATTGTGTGGTAAACAACCACAACGACTGGTGTGGTAATAAAATAAATTAATAATATTAAATTAAATGGACAAATTTGTGACAAAACGAAATGCACGAAATGATAACAGGGAAGAACAGTGGTGTAATAGTAAAATTAAAATATATTATGCCACATATGGAATGGACGCAATATTTTCTTCACAAAAATGCGCTTGCTACAAAAAATATGTCAGATAATTTAGAAAATGTTTTGTCGGAAGCCGTAAAAATTCTAAATTTTATTAAAAGCCGACCATTGCAGACTAGATTGCTTTCCACATTGTGCAAAGAAATGGGTGCCAAATACGACTCACTGCTTTTCCATACTGAAGTCAAGTCAGGGATGCGAGATGAATTGAAAATCTTTTTTACAGATAAAAATAGATCATTTTTAGAGTTTTTACAAAATGGAGATATTTTATTACTATTGGTTTACTTGAGTGATAGATTTTCACATTTGAATGACTAATTACAGACAGTAAGTCAATGGCGTCATCAAGAAGCTTGGTATCTAGATTATAGGCCTTGAAAACGCAATTTTTGTGCATTCACTTCGGATTACATTACTGAAAATATGGATTTAGAACATTCTGTTAAAGATCGCGTGTTGAATAGCGTAAACACGCATTTACGCGAATTGAAAATTCAATTACTGGAATATTTTCCAGATAGCAATGGTGATTTGTCGAAAAGATGGGTTTTCAATCGGTTTAATGAAAATGTTGTTGCAGCTGCACGGCGATGTGAATACGGAAGTCTAGTAATAGAAGCATTGAAAACATTGATCCCTTCACTTATTCTTGCTTATGCGAAAAAAACTTCTCGTCTATGGTGGCTTTAAAACCTAATTATAGAAATCGTCTAATATCACTGGAAAATAATTTGCTTACGGTGCAATAATGATCCACGTATAGAAAAACTTTTAAGTGAAAAATAAAATTAACCGTCGCATTAAATTATTATTTCAAACTACTTTGAATATTACTTTATTTAAGATTATTTTATTATATTGATATTACCTGGTAATATTTAATTTTCTAACAGTTCTAAATTAAAAGTACTTTGAGAAAAGGATGTTTCGTACACTGATCTAATTTTTTGAACACGTATGTATTATGCTTTGATAAAAAGTCTAGAAATTCCAATTACATTTGCTACTTTTTATCATAAAAATTTGTAACTATATTACTAATCTCTGCTATTTTCCATTTTTCTCGCAAAGTATTCCAAGCGCATTGTTTACATGTTTTAAGTTATTTATTTCTTGGTTTCAGTTGCGCAAGACATCGACTGTTACTATCCCATATAGGCTCTATCTGCAGATCCTGTTGGCCAGTCTTAGTTCCGAAAACGCTTTTAAAAACAACCCTAATTGACAAACATTATAAAGTCTAGTATAACCTTACTGAAAGATTAGATTTGGACAAGCTGGCAGATATAGAATAAAAAATGGGTTGCAATATTTTGGTTACATAACCGGATGTTTAAACTTCTAATGGTTTCTAGGGGTGACCTGTTTTCCACGCATAGCCGTTCATACAATAATTCTTTGAGTGATAACTGTATGTCTTTTTAAGGTGAAAGTCAAAGTTTAATTTTCAACCCAAAATCGTTTTGGCATTTAACGCCATCATAAATGGTAACCGTCACAAAATTGCAGGTCCCATTCATTTCTAACTCAACACCATTCTAATCGACACGTCTTCTGATACATTGCAAGAAGAATGACCCAATAAACATAATAGTCACACATTGTCATCGCAAGTAAATTAGATTAACAGCAATTCTCGAAACAGTTCTGTCTGTAGACGGCAAGGTATTTCCCGAATATTTTGATGTCGATTTCATACAGCAAGCAGTCTATGCCTTCCAGGATGCCCTTAGTTACTTTTAGAAAGACGAGAAATTTATACTACATAACTTTGATTCGCAAATCATCTTATTTATTTCCTATCGTGAGTATATATTCACTTTGATTCAAATATATGTGCTAGGTATTGCACTTATTTTGTTCCCCAATGTTTGCAATTAACTGATATAAAATGGAAAGCGATGAAATATTATTTTCGATATGTACTTGTCCATTCACCATCGTTTTCAGCACATCTCTAACCTAAACAATTCTGAGCATTAGGGTCAATTTTATTTGAAAATGCCACCAATCGACCTTACTGGGTTAGTTTATTATTATTAATAAAGTAGTTTTTATCATCTCCATATGATGCTAATTTGGTTATCATAACGAGCGGTTATCATAACGAGATATACCCTTTAGTTGTCGTTACAAAAACTTCATTATCATTTTATTATTACTCGTACTCGCTGGTACTAACTTAAAATAATATGTAAAAATTTTGCTTCCTGCATAGAGGATGGTAACTATTGAAACCTAACCATGTGAGCTGATGCGATATCTGGATTAAAATTTACTTCTTTCCTTTACTAACTCATGAACTTTCGGTATAAGAACCCTATCAAATTAACTGATTCATAGTGTTCACACATAGGAAATAAATAATAAATAGAATTCCCCCAGGGCCTTAAAATATTATCTCCTTAACCGTATCTGTACCTCCTTATGCCTTATTCCATACTTTGTAATTTTGACTTCAGTTACATGTCTGGACAGTCGCTTATCAGCTGTTAATATTCTTCACACCTAACGAACAACAATTTCTTTGCCACTTCCTACTGACAAACCATATGTTTCTTCTATAACTGTTACTAAAATATGAAAAGTTAAGTAGTGGGCTTCTAAAAAATATTAAAAATATTTAAAAACAAGGAAAATTCATCCGTGTTTCACGGGATAATCGTTTATTTCTACAAACATCCCTCAAAAGTCAGCTAGTGCCTCCCGAGACTGGTTTCCGGCCTTAAGCCATCATCAGTCGCTCTCGAGCTGAACGTTCGGAAAGCAGCTGAAGAAATTAACTAGGATGCGATCGTATACATTGGCCTTGTTGATGTAAGCTGCAAAATAATGGAGCCATCACGCTATATTGTGGTGAACCTCCGTACGTAATCTGTATACATAAAAAGTTCCATAAGGGGCCCGAGGAGAATGTTAAAAATATTCAAAAATCCGGAAAGTTCATCCATGAATTAAAGCCAGAACCCGGTCTCGAGAGACACTTACTGACGTTTGGGGGACGACTGAAGAAATGAGTGAAGTGGCACATAGATAATTTTTCATTGTTGTTGAATATTTTTACTTAAATACTGCAATCATTGAAATGATTGCTCACATCAAAACTCGAAACAATCATTACATTTCGTTGTACGTTAAAACTGAACGGCATTACTAGAAATATTTTCAATAACCAAAAACAAAAAGGCCGATTGTACCTAATCATAACAATACAATTTGGGAAAATGCAGAAGACAAATGCTTACTAGCAAAAACTAAACGTAAGCAATCAACCAGCGTTACTATTTCCCTTTTTTCCTAAATTACCGCAACATCTACAAACAAATTGCAAAGTTTCTGGCGGAAACGAACGCCATCTTGGAACAACTAACGGAATATCTCGTTTTACTACTGCGCATTGAGACGGTTAAGTGCCTTTCATTTCAAGGCATCAATTTAAAATTGTTAGCCTGCCTCGTGTTTTTACTATAGCTTTTATTTCCGTCGTTTCAAGGTAAGAATGGGCATTCGGGAAGCTTTATTCGTCTACGTTAAATTGGCATCGTTTGTTAATATTCTTCTCTATTTTCACTTCGACTCACTAATATAGTCTTATCAATATTACACAAAGTGAAACAGAATAATGTTTTTTTGATACTATTTTGTTCAACGTTTTAAATTATTTTATTTATGATATCTAATTTGAGTGGCTTTGTAATATAAAAGTTATGTTTACTTCCATGTTAACATACTATCTGTCTTACAAGAAGAACAATAGATAATTTGTACCTTAATTTACTGTATTATTAAAAATCGGTAGTACAACTAGACAA